>JAMKYM010000918.1:0-42500 GCA_026541065.1 Canavalia ensiformis
GTTATGTGAAAATTTTAAATTTTTATTTCACTCAAAAATTAAAAATTAAAATTAAAAAATTAAAAAAAAAAGATTGAAGAGAAGTTGGTTATTGAAGATAACAAATAAATTTCTATAAACCTCTCTACTTTAATGGAACGGAAAATGGATAGAGTAAGATGTTTTTTTCTACCAGTGGATGAGGAGTTATCAACTTTTAAATAAAATAAAAAAGATAACCAATTTTTTTTAAGAGTGATGGGAAGATCAGAAAAATACATACGCAGAATAAAAGTAGCAACAAAATTAAGAGGAGATAGAGATGAAGAGAGATAGAAAAAACAGAGAAGATGGGATGGAGAAACACGAAGTTGGAAAAAGGATAAAATACTTAACAAAAAAGAGATAGAAGAATCCTCATTCCCAGTAACTCTTTTCTCCTTTTCTATGCAAATATTTAGACCACCACTTGTTTGTATTGGTCTACGACAGTGAAAATTCTTGCCTTACATTTTATCAGTCATTGGATTCTCTTCGTTCTCGTATAAGTGTCTTGCCAGCCTCTGTAAAATTATTCTTTGTTGTGTTGCAATAAAATATCTTAGAGCAGTTTTATTCCTCTAAGGTAAGAGATGGTGTTAAATAAAAATAATAATCAGAAAAATCAAATTAAATTGTGGGAAAGAAAAAAGTATCTACTACTTTGTCAGTGAAGAGCAATTCAGGACATGTTCAAGCTATGTGTTTACTTTGTTCATTATGCAAACAGAAATAGAAAAAAGAGTAAAACAAAGGTGAGTGACCATCACATTGCTCGTATCATAATACATAATGGGTAAATATGACTTAGCACTTATTTTTTTATACATTTTTTAATTATTCATTTGAAGCATAAAATTCGTGAAAAGTAGATATATAGGCAATGAATCACATTGTCTTAGGAGCATAACATAGTTCTTTTCCTTTCATATCGCATGAAATTTTATCATTAGAAAAGATAATATGATAAGTTTAAATTTCCTCTCTATGTTTAGTTTTTAAATCCAACACGATATTCATTATGAGTAAAGGTCTTTGTATATAAATTGAAACTAAATAATGTATAGCTTTACGTGATTTTTTTTTTAAGTTTGTTATTTGATAAAATTGGCATAAATAATTGTTATGCTCTTGTAAAAATTAAACTTTACGAGTGTATAATACTTTCACGATATTCATTATGAGTAAAGGTCTTTGTATATAAATTGAAACTAAATAATGTATAGCTTTACGTGATTTTTTTTTAAGTTTTTTATTTGATAAAATTGGCATAAATAATTGTTATGCTCTTGTAAAAATTAAACTTTACGAGTGTATAATACTTTTATCATAGGACTATTACTATTATTCATGTTGTGCATATGTTAAATTATCGTGTAGATTTTTTTTCTTTATTATTAATTTTTCCTACAAAAATCAAAAAGCTTTGTTTTTTAGCTTTTTAGCCAATACAAAAAATTAAAAAAATATTTTTCTCTCAAAAGTATAAAATTTAAGTTTTAAAATAAAATGATTCATAACACCATTGTTTTAAATTTACACAATGATCATTTGATGTCAATTGAGTAGTTGGTTCACCTTTAACATTATTTTGAAACATGAAAGTATATTGAGTAGTCATTTGTTATCTTAAATTTTGAGTAAAATTTATTTTATAAGAAAATAAAAATTTATTTCTTCCTATTTCAAAAGTTAAATTTTGTTAAAAATATTTAAAATTATTTTGAATTCACACGATGAACTAGCAAGATTAATTAAGTGGTTAATTCACATTTAATATTATGATATGAATCAATGGGGTCCCGATCTTCATAGTGTAGGTTAAATAAAAAAAATTATAAGAAATTAGAAAACGATAATGATAAATGGCTCAATGACCTAACACGAGCAAACAGTCAATCAGCGTTATAAGAAACGTGACTTACTACTTAGACCTCTTGCCCAACCACAAACACGAGATAACCGATCCATACAATAAAGCATATGGGTTAAAGCACGAACCGGGGAATTTTATGAATTTGAATCACTAACATTATGAGAAAGATCGACAAGACAACGTTTCATAAGAGCAACAAAAAGATATAGTTCTCACGATAGAGAAAAACCTTTATTTAGCTGAATAGAAATTTTGATCTCACCCTTTCGTTACTCATAAAAGAACTATTTATACTTGTACAATTACTAATATAAGAAAACTAGAACTAATTTCTTATAGAATTCCTTAATCTCAATTATGAGGAAATTATGATTAACCTTAGTAGAATCTATCTAGAATATGATTCAAATCTTTAATTAAATTTTAACAAATCTTAGTCATATACTTCAAACAAATTGAAAACTAAATCTAATAAAATAAATAAAATATCTTCTTAAATCTTGTAATTCTTTTGCGGAGATCTTCCTGATTTACGTTTATAAAAATCACGATCTTATCTCTTTTAATCTTTCTATTTTCAATGAGTCTTCTCTCCGAGTTAGGTCTTTTTTTAGACTGGCTTGATCATGCAAGGTGGTATCGGAGTTCATATCATATTACCTGAATCATATGGATTTACTAAGTAACCATTTTCTACCTTAAATCTTGTACAATAATGGATTTACTTCCTTTTTTAAAATTAATGTACTAAAAATACTCTTTTACTTTAAAAAATAAAAATATAATAACTCATATCCTAAATTCAAATTTAATACTTTCACATATTGTTTTCTTCAAATGTTTCAAAAATAGCACAAATAATTTTTCCCTAAATTTTAAAATAAAGAATTATTTATAATTTATAAAAAAAATGCAAATGCTTAATATAAAATTAAAATTTTTCTTTCCAAAATTCAAAAACTTTTGGCACTTTAAAATCAATTTTTAAAATTGATACAATGGTAAAATAATTTTAATTAAGTGGTTATCCACCTTTAACATCATTTTATTTATAAGTGTTTATTAAGTAACTACTTGATAACTTGAATCCTATTTAGAATTTTTTTTTCCTTTTTAAAAATAATCTCACCTAAAAGAAATATATTTTCTTTCCAAAAAATTAAAATCCACCAAAATAAAAAAATGGATTTCTAAATTTCTCCCAAATAACTTTCAATAATTTTTATCAAAAAGGCATAAAAAAATATATGTTCCTGAGAGTGAAATAAATATTTTAAAGTTAAATATTATTTTGTATAATTAAATAGAGAGTAATTATTTTTAACAAATGTCATAGGATACTAATACATTTTTTACATGTAAATGACTTCTAAATCTAAACTGGTTTTACATATCATATTTTAAAAGTTTTCAAAAAATTTATTTAATAAATTTTGATAACAACTCTGCTATTTTATAATTTTCTTATTCATTATTTTGTTGTGACCCCAGTTGCAATAGATGATGACTCCATTATGGAATTTTTTTTTCAAAATTCAAGCCTAATCTACTTAATTATGAAAATTTGTAACTTTATAAATATATATTTCACCTCTCGCCTGGTTTTTACTTGTATGTAAATATTTGGTTGGAGTTGTGTTAAATAGTCGAGTATGATTACTCTATTTATATAGGTTAAATATTATGAACCATAGGGTAGATGACCTTCATTACTGTGTATTCTTGGTTGTTTGTTTGTCTTGGATATAGGGTTGGGTAGTGAACTAAAAGGTTTATATGCTCTCCCCCTCCCCCACACACACTTTACTTTCACTTACCTCACATTTTTTAAGCTTTATAGTCGAGCCTATACAACTATAGGATTAGTGAGTGTCTTAACAGTTGCTATTGAGAGACTCTATGCTCATTTGTAATTGCTAAGCCATCATTGAGATTGTTATTAGTATTATGAGTTAGTCATATTGAGAGGATATTTTTCTACTTGTGGCTAACTCATGAACTAGATCTTTTTCTAGATGATAAGGGTAATCTGAAAACCATTATAATTTATTAGTTATCTAGATCTACACATGAAACCATGCACTAATAAATAGACCTAGGCAACTTTCCAAAGTTAGGGTTTAAACCTTAGCAATATCTCACCTTAATTTTTTTTTCACTTAAAATAGGACACAATGGAGAGCATACTTCTTTCTCCTTCTCTTGTAAATGTTCATTCATATTTAACAACGGGTCATATTAGTATACGAGCATAATGAGGCATTTTTTCATCAAAAGATAATGATAGATTTTTTTTTTTAAATATATCTTATGCATTAACTAGAATTCTTGATAAATAAAAAATAATAAATAAATGATAACATGTTATGTCTATGCGTATTTTTATACAAAAATATTGCATGACATCGCATCATATAATTCTTTTATGTTTCTTTGACTCACTAAAACACCTTTTTGTATTCTAGGGAAAGATCTAACAATATTCAAATTAGGAAAGTTCAAAGTCATATTAGTAATGAATATGACCAAATAAGAAGTATCAAGATTATTACACAAAACAATTTGTAAAAAGATGACCAAAGAGGCTTGTTTAAAATTAAAGAAAAAATACACTTCACTCTTGGATTTGTTATCCATTGTTGTACAAGCACTCGTGTTGAATAGGACCTCTTGGTATAATTTTCAAATGTTCCAAATAGGACACCTCGAAGGTGCATAACTTACACTCCTATTGCGACCCTTAGACAACTTAAATGGACCCAAGTCATCCCTAGAAATGAAGAACTAAGTGGATGGAGTTTTTGATACAAACTCGAAAAATCACGTGTAATTGCTTCAACTGAATATAAGGAATGGAGGGAACCAGGAGAACCTATGATCCAACCTATAATAAGATCCCATGCAAGGAAGAGTCATCCCAAGTGTCAAGTCCAAAATTGCTTTCATAAACTCTTAATTAGAAGCCATGAAAGCATAACTAATATTGGTGGAAGAGAGAGATGAACGAGTTAGGGTGGAAGCGGAAGTTATCAGTAGGCAATGCTCGAAGAAAGACATGGAAATAGTTCGTATGAAAGATGAGTGTACTTATGTTCATGATGACCTTGCTGGCACAAAGAAGTGGAGGAAAATGAAATAGGGATCACCTCAGCTGAAAGATTATCCATCAATGCAATTAGGCATGGCAATAGGGTGGGTCGGGGCGGGGCGGGTTTCACGTTCCTCGTCCTTGTTCCCTCCACCCCAGACCCATCCCCACCCTCGTCCCCGTCGGATTTAAAATATTAAACCCGATCCTCATCCCTGCTCGGGTTCGGGGAAACCCGTCCCGCACCCGTCCACGGTATTTTTTATATTTTTATTTTAATTCTTTTATAATTTATTAAATTATTATATATTTTTTAAAATTTATATAATTTATTAATTTTATAACCTTATTAATTTTATATAATATTTTAAAATAATAAGGATATTTTAGTAATTTTAAAAACAGGATGGGTTTGGGGGTGGGGACGTGGCGGGTATCAGTATCCCCATACCCGCCCTTGTCCCCACTTTCAAAATTCAGGTTTTACCATCCCCGACCTTGGTTAATTCGGGTTTTTCCCATTAAACTCGAGGCGGGGATGAGGCGGGTAGGTCAGGGACGGTTCAGTTTGTCATGCCTAAATGCAATGCAAATTTCCTAATGAAGACATGGTCGCCTTGTTTGGAAAAAATAAACCAGGAAAGAAAAAAGGATGGGCAATGTTATTTGATTACGCTTCCAATGTATTAGGACATGGAATTGGTGGAGCTACACTAATATCTCCAGAAAATCAGTATATCTTATCAAACCATGGTTATGTTTTGACTACACAAATAATATGACGAAGTATGAAGCATGCCTATTGTGGATTGAAGCTTTTATAGAGTCGAAGGTCAAAATCCTCGACAAATATGATGATTCGGATTTGGTCATTCCTCAGTTGAGAGAAGAATGAGATACTTGAGATGCAAAGTTAATTCCTTATCAGTCCTAAATTAAGGAATTAGTAAAGTAGTTTGACGAAATTACCTTTGATCATATCCCCCAAGAGAAAAATCCATTGGCTGATGCATTAGCCATTTTGTCATCCATGTTTACATTACAAAGATCCAGCATTATGATCATCTGATTTATTATCAATCCATAGAAGCAGACCTAGATGAAAAATCTTGGTACCATGATATCAAGAATTTCATCAAGAGAATGAAGTATCTGTTGGATGCTTCAAAGAACAAAAGAGAACTCTAAAAATATTAACATTTAGTTTCTTTTTAAATGGATGGTATTTAGTTTCTTTTTTAAATGGAGATGTATTGTACAAAAGAAATCATGATATGGTGGTCCTCAGATGTATTAATGCTACTGAAACTCAAAATATCATAAAAAAAATCCTTTGGAACTTGTGTAAATAGGCACGTAATGACAAGAAAGATCTTAAAGGTTGGTTATTATTGGTTGACTATGGAGACTGATTTCTTTAATAATATAAAGAATATCATAAATATCAAGCATATGAGTATAATATCAATGTTTCACTAACATCATTAAAAGTTCTATCATCGTCTTAATCATTTTCAATGTGAAGAATGAATGTCATAAGTTCCATTAAACCTAAATCATCAAATGGGCAAGATAAATACTTTTAATATTAATATAATGTTATTTATATAAATCAATATTTTTTTTACATAAAATAATATATACATATATGATAATAATGTATTATGAATAGTTATATAATATAGAATTATATTATAATTTTATAAATTAAATATAATGTATATATAGCCAATGTTATTTATTTAATTATAAATATATAAAAATAGATAAATAAAAAATAAAATATTATTATTCTAATGATGGTGATTATGATGTTGATGGTTGTAATAAAACGTTTAATACGGGTAATGATCATAATCATAGTTGTGGTAGTAATGGCTGTTATGGTATTGGTTATGACAAAAATGATGGTAGTAATAATGATTATAAACCTTATTATTACCCTTATCACTATAACCACAACCACCATCCCTAATGGTATAATCCTACCTCACAACCATAGTTACAACCACAACCATCACTACAATAATAATAATAATCATAATAATAATAATTTAATTTTTATTACTTAAAAAAATTTATACTTTTAATTTAATTTTTAATTAATAACTTTTTATTTTTTTATTTTGATAAATTCATAACAAAAAGTGAATTAACTTATTTTGCAACAATTTTTTAAAAATTTAAAAACTCAAAACAAATTAATTTATGTCTCATTCAAGGTAGCTACGAGTTATCAATTTTTTATTTTAAAATTAATTTTAAAAATAAAATTTGTTCTGTAAAAAAATAGTTTTAAATTAATTTTTAAACAGTTTTAACTCAAATTTTGAAATTAAAAAAAAATTTGGTTGTTATTTTTAATTTTAAAATATTTTTTTTTAACTCTAACAAACTACACGATCACTCAACATGATCATAACACATTAACACTATGGAAAACCATAACCTCTACCACCATCATATTACAACCATACCCATCATCACTCTTACATCTATCATTATTTCTAACCATACAATCACTTTTATAATAATAATAATATTGTAACTTTTAAAATTTAATTTTTATTATTTTAAAAAAATTAATTATTTGTTAACTTTTTATATTTTTATAGATTCACACTAAAATAAATGATACTATTTATATAAAAAAAATTATATTTAATTTATAATATTATAATATAATTTTATATTATATAAATCTTTATATTATAATATTATATATATTATTTTATGTAAAATAAATTTTAATAATATAAAAAATATTGTAAAAATAATATATAAAATTATTTATCTTATATATTAATTATCAAATAATATATAAAATATAAATTATATAATTTTAAAATATTTTTTATGTTATAACATCACTATCTTATCCGCACTCATCATAATTATCATCACTATCATAATAATTATTATTATAAAATATTAAAAATAATAATAATAATTTAATTTTTTTATTATTTTAAAAAATTATTACTTTTTTATTTATCTAATTTTTATATATTAATAATAAAATAAATAATATTATTTTATATATAAATTATGTTAAATTTATAATATTATAATATTACTTTTATATTATAACCATCATAATATTATTGTTATCATTACCTTTTAATAACACTACTATAATTATAACTAATCATCATTATTAAAATAATAATAATAATTATTATTATTATTTTAATAAAAATTATTTTTTAAATTAATTTTTTTATTTTTTATTTTTATAAATATAAATAAAATAGTATAATAAAAGGATTTATTTATTTTTATAATAATTTTAAAAACTAAAAATTTAAAATTTAAAATTTAAAATTTAAATTAAATTAACTTTTAAAATTTTTAAAAATTAAAATAAGCATAAGATAATGATTGAAGTCAAACCATACGCTGGTAAATGTATGCTGGCTCGCTTGATCATTTTAATATTTTTAAAATTAATTTATTATTGATAAAAACCATTAAAAATATAATAAAAGTCAGATATTTTTTAAGTTTTTAGTAGCATGTCTACATGTAAATATATATATATATATATATATATATATATATATATATATATATATATATATATATTAGTTTTACTGATTATTTGCAAATATGTTGACTAAAAAATTTATTTATTTCATTTTGAATAAATATCTCATTAACGAAAAATATTTACTAATTTGATATGAAATTTTTATATGTCATAAAATTAAAAAATATATAATTACATAATAATAATAATAATAATAATAATAAATATAGAAGTTATATCACTAAAAAAAGTGGATCTAAATTCTCTATATAAGGATAAATAGCTAAAATCAACGACGTATATTGCTAATTCCCATTTTAAAAATTTAAATTTATGTAGGAAAAGAAATTAAATTTACCAAAATAATTTAATTTCTTTTGTTTTTAGTGTTTCTTAAGATGAATTTAATAAATTAAATTTAGTTCGGTTATTTATGGATTTCTTGGTCATTGGTTTGATTTATAAATCAAGTCTTTGTTTGAATAATAATAAAGTATGAATTGCTATATATTTTGATATGTATTAATGGATTTAAATTTAATACATTTGAAAATGTATAAATTTTCAAATATATATTATAAAATTTTTAATTTTTAATTATATAATAATTTATAATTAGATAATTATAATTTTTATATTATTAAAACATTCCAATTAAATTCTATATTATCATATAAAAGTAAGATCAAATTAAATTGGATAATTTGAGTAGACTTGCCTTAATTTTATTTTCGATTTTTTAAAATTAATAATTATGCTATTATCAATTAAATCATTTAACTTATTTTATAAAAATAATATATTAATAAAATTAATGTCTATAATTAAAAATTAAAAAAAGAAATTAATCTATGAAATTACACAACAAGGCAATGTGAATGAAAATGGATTCTTGCCGGTTGTATTTCCTAAGATTATGATGAAAAAGTAGAAAGACAAAATGATTTACTAATCAACCGGTAAACTTTTCTGAGAGAAGTTAACTGAACTTAACCTATCAAGCTTGCTATTACTAGTACTAACTGCTCCCTTCCCTCCACATCGTGTGACTAAAACGGGTACCATCCCCATACAAAACTCCGTTGAAGACAACATATCCCCAACCGTCCCCAAAATCTCGGCATTCTGTATGAAATTTGCCATTTCCTCGTCATTCAAAGATTCAACACTAGGATGGCGCCTCCCAACCATGACCAGATCATAGTTCCCTTCCAAATTACGGATTGCATCCAACACCTCTACCCCATCCTCAACCGTAATGTCATACCATGAAACGCAACCGTTTCCAAATCTCATGCTCTTGAACTCATCAATTAACCCCTCGTCCATCATCATATCCTCTTGTTCCTCTAACTGTTCCTCTTTACTTAATTCGTCATTGCCACCTGTTAGTTTCTTCCTCATCACGACAAACCGGAACAGGGACACTCTCGTATTTGATCGGTCAGACATTCGAATGGCCAAAGCCAGTGCTTCTCTGTCGTCTGCTCCACCAATAAAAATTACGCCCACATTGAAAAACAGGTTGGTGTTGCACACGCCTAGCCGCGAGTTCCTATCGACGAGGACCCCGAGCGAGCATGGGGCACGCGCTTGGAGTGTAGAATTCATTTTGCGGATGGAGGTTGCGACGTAGCCAGCAAGGTCAATATTGTTATTTTCGTGAAAGGGAATGATAATGAGAGGTACGAGTTTGTCATGGGAGAGGTTGCAAACGGCGTCGTGCATGCTCTTATAAGGTGCGATGTTGATATATGGAAGAACCGTGACTGGACCACTGGAGTTGTTAGAGTAGTTTTCAAAGGCACGTATGATGGGATTGGTGTTGGGGTAATTGACCGATAAGAATTTTTTATTTTGCTTGAATTTTATGGGAAGGAGAATAGATGAACTTTGCCCCATTAGCTCAATAAAGTGTATAACGTACACGCATATGGGACTCTCCAGCACCGGATTAAAAGCTTCTAACAAAGTAGTCATGCCACGCACGTTTGCTTCGCTGTGTACACAACAAATAATGCGAAACTCGGTGGTTCTAGCAGTTTTTTGAATCGTTCTTAAATCCCCTTCATATAAACTTTCTCCTTCTAGTAATCGAGGGCGATGCTTATATAAGTACTCCACCAATGGTGCCACACTCGCAGTCGTAAACACCACAGAAAACACCAAGTTACTGAATGTTTCCTCATCTAACAACTGCATGAGGTAAATTAATCACATCAATTTTATTGCACATAATAATAAAAAAAACATTTTATTTTATGGATATAAGTTGTTGTATTAATTGGAGAGATATAAAGAGGGAGGTAATTAATTACCTTGAGTTTCTTGAGTTTGGCGAAAGCTATAAGTTCAGTTATTCCCTTGATGTTAAACATGAGGCCAAGAATGGCACCATGTCTGGGCCTAATGTTGTATGTTAAACAAACCAAGACAGAGACAAGAAGCTTGGCCAAAACTCCGGCAAGGAAGATACCTTGCAAAGTGATAAACATCTTCCAATCCCGGTGAACGTGAGAAATATTTGCGTTCATGCCTATATATATGAAGAAGAAAGGTAGCAAAAACTCGGAGATGATATATTCACTCCTCTCTACAATCGTTGTGCCCAAAGGGGGTCCACTGGGTATAATTATACCAAAAATGAAGGATCCTATAAGAAATGAGATCCCAATGGCGTCAGCCAAACCTGCCATAACTAGAACCCCGAGAAGTATAAACACAACGTAAATTTCCTTCACGGGTCTCCCAACCGGGGTACTCCGAGCTATCATTTTCATCGCTGGTCGCAAAATGAAAATGCAAATAAGAATGAACAAGAACAAGGAAACCATAAATAAAATTGAACTTTTCAAATTATCTAGCAACATCAGGTGAGCCACTGCCAAATAAAGCCAATGTATCAAGTCGTTGATAATGCAGGAAGACATAGCGATTTGACCAAGTTCTGTGGCTATCAGGTTTAGTTCAATCAGTGCTTCAGATATCACAGGGAAAGTGCTGAATGCCATTATGCCACTTAATGCGGTGTGAGCAAGTGATAATTTTGAACTAGGGATGTTTGTAGATTTATGATAGAGATCTAACAGTGCTGATACAACCACAAATGCAGCGACGAATGGAATTACTCCAAGTCTCCAATAACTTCTTGCTCCTCTTATGGTCATTCGTACGTCCATTTTCAATGCAATGATGAATAAAAAATATGTAGCGCCCACTAGGGACACCAATATTAAATACCCAGACTGTCTTGGTGGAAATACTACTTCCCAATACCCCGAGCTACGCCCCAGAAATGATGGCCCCAAAAGAATCCCACCCTGCACATTTTCCCCCAAACATCAATTTAATGCATATCAATTCTATATCTAAAATTAGGACTTGTATTAAGTAAATAAATAAGCTATATATGTATTTTCAGAGGGCAATTACCAGGACGTTGCAGGTGAATTTGGGTGTTTTCATAGGCCTAAGAAGAAAGTAAAGCGCTCGAGAGAATACGATGACGATGCAGAGTTGGCATAACGTTACAGGAAGCACGAAATCCAGTGGACGATCCCCAAAGAAAATGCCATAAGACCCAACATTTCTATCGTCTTTCACACAAACTTCATACGGCCCAAGGGAATTAAAATGAACCGATGCCGTTCCATTCTCTCGGGAAGTCGCCATTATCTATTTCACTCCTGCGTTTGTGTTCGTGTGTGTTTTGAATGCATCACGAAAACACAAACGCAAACACAAGGAGATAGATAAGGCCGAGTGGGGCAGGTAGTGATATCAAGAACAATGAAACAGAGAAATGCAGAGAGGGGAAGGGGTCCTTATGATATTAAGATTGGGAATCAACACATACGCGGACACTATTCTATAACAATATCCATGCTTGATATTTTTGTCAATGCATTGTATATATATATGACAATGCAGATACTAAACTAATATAGCCACCAATGCTACCCAATACAAGTAAATATATAAAACTGTCTAAATATGGATTCAGAAATTCTACTTAAAACTGGCATATCACTAAAATTAATCTCATAAAAACCCATTAGCAACTCTCCTTAACTATTCATCAATGGTCCGGCGTGTTCTTCAAATTAACAAAATGTCAAATTTAGATGGCAAAGCTATTATTTTTTATTTTTTTTTTGGGTACATCCAAAGAAGGAAAAAGAACAAGCACAACACAAAAGCTCGCATGGATCTGCAATATAACATTTGAGAAACATTTTTTTTTGTCAGTTACTAAATTACAGCCCGGATAAAATTATTTATTTTTATCAGGGATCTGACAAGGCATACGCTCCTACATGTCTTTATTTTATGACAAATGTTTAGCAACTGCCATTTTTTTTTTATAATAAGAAATGTGTTTATTTTTCGTTAAACGATCTGTTTTTATATGATGCACCATTTCTTTCTTGTGGTGCATTGATGCACTATAAATTTACCCATAATAGCTATTTTGTTGATCTTGTAACAAGGCCATAACTCAAATTATTTTGCCCTTATATCCTCATCCAAGCTCTTTTATCGGGGTCAAGGCCCAAGCCCAAGAAGTACAGGACAAGGAAGATGGAAGGGCAGTAGACACAAAAATAAAGCATTAAGACAAGGTTTTCTAGCCAACACAAAAAATACCTCACAAGCTATCTTCTTGCCCAAACCCAAGCTCTGAGCAAAGTTATGTACTCTTTATGTGGTGAAACGAGTTTGGATTAAAAGGCTAAAACCAGCCGAATGATATTAATTCATTAAGAGAACATCACACATTAAACATATTCAAATGTAGGTTGGTTGACTAAAATAGTGGCCTCCAAGATTTCAATGCCACATGTAACATGGGATGCAGTGCTGTGTGTTTTTTATTTCCATAAAAAAGGCCTGAACATGAGAGTTTTAGGTGTAAAAGAAAATTGATGAAAGATTAAATTTACTAAATTTTATAGGTAAAGAGACATGATTAATTTAAAAACTTAAAAATGCATGATTAAAATTATACATAAATTAAATATAAAATAAAGCATCAGTAGCAATAATAATAATAATAAAGATTGGATTAATAATATAATTTAACTCATTGCAAACCTAATTCACACGTATTTGTTAGTTTTTTTAAAAATTATTATTGCACATCTAAAATAGGTGGGATGGAGTAGCTTTAAAATTATTTAATATTTTTTTAAAACTATTTTACATCAACCATATGGTAGAAGTTGATCTAGCTAAATATATGATCTATCCATCTAGGCCAAAAACATATAAACTATTTATGATTTTTTTTTTAAACTTTCTAAAACTTGTTCTTTGACCCCTCTTAAATTAATTTTTCTATATTTTCTATTTATTTATTTTAACTAACCACGTATATTTTTGGTAATGCATGATTTTAAATATTTTTATTTATATTTTTTAAATTTTAATTAACTTAAAATTACTCTTACAATATACTTTATATTTTTCTTTTCTTCAATAATCCTTTCCATTATCATGTTAGGTAGAAGCTTCTATAAACCAAACACCCATGTCAAGTTGGCAAATTGAATTACACATATCCAACTTGATTCAGGCTCCAACTGCATGCTGTGATCAAATACCATGAATTTATATTGACCAACTTCCTTCCTGTTATAAATAAATACATCTAAACAATAATTATGTTTCAGTCATGTGTGTCAACTTGACTGCTATTTAAAATTTTTCTAATTAATTATATGATTCATATTTATAGATATATAGTAAGTTCATTATTATTATTATTATTATTATTATTATTCTAGTTGATACAGTACTATTTGATACAGTACTATACCCTCTATCTGGTGTTGCTTCAATGTTTATGGTCCACGTATATCTTCTTTCACACGTTATATTTCATTATATAGCGCCGAGTAACTAATTAACCAACCCAAAAGAATACTAGTATCAAAAATTTAAATCAAGTGTCATTAATTTTTTTTAAAAAAAAAAGATGTTTCAAAAATTAAAAAATGCGGTACTAATTTAGGAGCAACTGCTCTCACATATTAAGTTACCAGACGGGCTGTTCTTATCATCGAAGCTTGTTTTATTTGTTTTAACCGATCGATGCTTTATTTTAATTTTCAAAGGGTATAGAAAGGACAATGTGGAATGAAGGTTAATTAATAAGAAAAAGAAAATAAAGTTGGTGGGAAGTTGCTTAGCATAGAAGGAAAAAATATATAATTTATACTATAATGTGATAGAATTTATATAATTATTTTTTCATTTTTTAACAATATAATCTATTCAATTTTTCATTTTTATTGTTTATATTATTTATAGTTTTATAGTACAACTATCATTTTTCAATTTCAAATATTAGAGTTTGTATTACTTGTGCAACCAAAATATATATATATATATATATATATATATATATAGATAATCATTTATTTTTTTTTCTTATTTTGTGTATATTGTCATATAAATTTATTGTATAAATAAAATTTCTCTTAAAATTAACAAGATCTGCATAAAGCTTACTTAGCAATTAAAAAAATTGGTTTACATCATATAGTTAGTATTTTCAATATGATATACAAATATATTTGAATAAATATAAATTTTATGTAATAATATCATATTATTTTTACAATAATATTTTAAAATTACATAGGTTCACCTGTGAGAATATTGTTAAGAGATAAGATAGTTCAATAGCACTTGTTCTCAATTAGCTAAGTTTAAAAATCAAATTAAGAGAATTTTTAAAATAAAAAAAGTATAATGAGAAAAAATGTCTAAAATCATTATTTCATTTATTATATACTTTATTTATTGAATTTTATAGTTTACCTGTATTATGCTAGTACATATAATTAGGAAAGGGAAATAACAAAAAAATATAAACGCATACTCGCAATTGAAACTATCATGAATACCATCTCTTTTAAAGAAAATCTCAGAGTAAAATAAATATATATATATATATATATATATATATATATATATATATATATATATATATATATATATATATATAAAATAGAGGAAACTAAATTAAACTTGTCATATAATGTAAAATTAACTTATATATCTTTACTATTAAAAAGTCACTCTTCATTTTATTTCTTCATATACCCATCTATAATTAAACTTAACAACTTTTAACATTTTTAGTTAAAAAGTTAAAGTCTTTCGACTTAAGATCACAATTAGATAAATAGTTTAACTAACCGTTTATTCTCCAAGACTTTATTATCAAAGGAACTCATGATAAAGATGTTTAATTCGATGAATTTATTTTGATATATAAGATAAAGTTAAGGAAATAATCACACTCATGAAATTCTTTGAATTTACTTCAATAAACTTCATATAGACTTTAATAAAAACTTACTGGCAGTTGCCATGTTCTTAACACACTAAGCCACACAAAATAAGCATAAGTCTATCGGATGAAATGTTCTTATAGTATCGCCAAAGAATCTTATGTTGATATTTTTTTCCGAAGGGACGTTGTACTTGCTTCATCTTTTCCCCTAAAAGAACATTATGTAATGTAATATGAGAAAACTTTTGCCCTGTCTTGTAAAGTTTATGACATTATGCATATGGAAGCATTTCGGAGGATAAGACTTTATGATCAGAATATTAATCTTGAGTCCAAACCTTTCGCAAGGCCTTTTGCTTTTAGCATTCAAACAACGCAACTAAATTCATTAATTTAAACAAACCACATGCCACTAGAGAAGGCCATTACCTCTTTGCTGGCCATTGCAGTAACAAGCCTAAAATTACAAGGTGTACATGGGATGTAACTCATTTTTAACGTAATAAACCATTTAAGCTTGTGAAACTTGAATGTATGGCTCGTCATTTTCGGTCACCAGTTTATATATTTAGCATGTAAAATTTAGAGTTAAATATATTTTTAATTTTTTTAAAATTTTAAAATTTTGTTTTAATCCTTCATTTTTAAAGTGGTTGGTTTTTGTTGTTTGTGTTTTAAAATAAATTAGTTTTAGTTTTTAAAATTACCACTAGTAGAAAAATAGCTTTTTATAACAGAATTTTACGTTGGTTATCTGTCAACCGATGTAAAAAAAGACGGTGGCGTTTTTGTAAATAAATTTGACACTTTCTACATCGGTTACTTTACCACCGATGTAGAAAAATAGACGGTGACATTTTTGTAATAAAATTTAAATTTTCTACATCGGTTACTTTATAACCGATGTAGAAAGTGACTTTCTACATCGGTTATAAAGCAACCAATGTAGAAAGTCAAACTTTTCTACGTGGTTGAGTAATGTTATCGATGTAGAAAGTTCTTTTTACGTCGGTTCTTTGAAACAACCGACGTAAAATCTGTTTTCCCTCCTTTATACCTGATGCGACCGTTGTTGTCCTCATAAGTGTAAACACTCCGTTGTCGTCCTCCTGTCCTAACTGATTGCTCTAAGCCTCCATAAGTGTAAACACTCCATTCTTTAAGCATGCCGTCGTTTCAAAGCTGCTGTTGTCCGAACGCGAAGAGCACCGTCGTTCTCGAAGCACACCGTCGTCATCTACGCCATCGTCGTCGTCTACACCGTTGTCTACACCGGTATGTAGTATTCTGGCTCTCTGATTAGGTTTAGTTTAGGGTCTCTGTTTCTGTTTCTGCATTACTTCTTAGCCTTAGGTTCTCTGTTTTGTGAAATCACTCTGTTTCTCTGTTAGCTTATGTTTTGCCTTCTCTGTTTCTACCTGTTACTCTTAGCATGTTTTTCCTTCAATAAATCAGGATGCCCATGCTTCATAGTTAGTAGATAAGTGTCGCAACCGTAATTCCGACGAGACGACGAACTCGTTAAAATGTTAAAATTGAATATTGTTTTGAATTAAATGTGGAGTCGCCACCAAACTTTTGTTCAAGGGAAAAATATTTGGAAAAACCCTGACTCAAGAATGAGCTTCTAAGTTCGGGAGTCGGTTACAAGTAGGGAAGGTGTTAGGCACCCTACTTGCCCGTTCCGAAGAACGGTACCCTTAAACTGAGTGTGTGATTTTTGAAAATGTTTGATTCCTTTAAAGTGAAAATAATTTGATAGAGGTTAGCCTGACAGGACTTGATCCTGCTCCTACGTATTCCCCGGTGCAATAGGAAACTCAAGGCTTACGTAGTTCTAGTTTGCGAAGGCTTGACCTTCAAAAAGTGTTTTGAAAGAATGTTTGAAAATTTTTCTATTTGAAAAGCTTTGGGGAGGATCTTCGATCACTCATGCACAAGGCCCGAGGCTTAAGGCAAGATAGGACATACGAGACAGACACTAAATGTTGAACAAGAGTAAACCGCATTTCCCCATTTAGAGCCCATCGCGTGAGACCTAGAATCCCAAAATATTTAGGAAAATATATATATTTTTAATTTGAAAAGGTCCTCAAGTCCACTCATGCACAAGGCCCAGGCTAAGGCAAGACAAGGACCTATACAGCATCACAAACGCTGAACAACGGAGTAAACCGCCGCCCCCATTTAGAGCCCATTGCGTGAGACTTAAAATCCCAAAAAGAAAAAGAAAAAGACGAAAAGATTATCTAAAAAATTTTCTGAGATAGAAATAAATTGTAAAGAGTACCAATCTTTGAATAAAAGAAAGTTTAAATTAATAGAAGATTCTTCATTTTTTTATTTTTGGAGGCAATTAGGAATTTGAAGTGTTTTGTGATTTATTTTTTAATATTTCAATTTTGCAATTTTTTACCGCTTTTATTATTTTTCTATATTTTTAATCTCTATTAACTTTTCGCATTTTCGGGAATATTTATTTTTTACTGATTTTTTCGAACTTTTTATTAATTTTCTGAATTTCTGTAATTTTTTATTAATTTTCTATTTTCTTCGTAATTTTTTATTAATTTTCTATTTTTCGTATTTTTTTATTAATTTTCTATTTCGTAATTTTTATTAATTTTGAATTAATGAAATTTTTTACTGATTTTCTGAATTTCTGTAAATTTTTATTAATTTTCTATTTTCTGTAATTTTATTAATTTTCTATTTCCTGTAATTTTTTATTAATGGGAGGGCAAAACAGTAATTTCTGTGGCAGGGACCTGTTTGGCATTTTAGGAATTGGCTAGGGGTAAGGTTGAATCGTGTCTGGGCAGACCCGTTTGGCATTCTAGGAATTGGCTAGGTAAGGCTTCCGTAATTGTCTTGGCGGGGACTCGTTTTGGTATTTTAGGAATCGCTAGGGGGTGGCTAATTGTCTATGGTAGTCCGCTTGGTATTTTAGGAATGGCTAGTGGTGCGCCGTAATTGTCTTGGTAGTCCGTTTGGTATTTTAGGAATTGGCTAGGGTGTGGCGTAATTGTCTTGGCAAATTCGAAGGTGAGATGATTCATCATGGCTTTCATGGCTCGTGGCTTGGTATACTGAACTCGGCTCACTTGGCTTGGGCATTAAAAAAAAAAAAAAAAAAAAAAAAAAAAAAAAAAAAAAAGGGGGCAATTTGTCTCCTTTGAGGGGTTCGAACCCGGGGACACGAAAGTTAGGAGTATTGGGCCATGCCACTGAGCCATCTTTAAGTCTTGTTCTTTAGTAGTTTTCCTATGTATTTAAAAGATCCTAGACTTATGGCATGGGCTGGGAGTTGGACTGACTTAGGGGTAGGATCAGAGATAATCATGTTGCATATACACCTGACCAGTCTTTCTTGATCTAGATTACCTATGAGTCCAGGCTCATACGATTTTGGGGTTTGTGAACCATAGTCTGGGAGCATGGTATTCCACTCTTGGCAAACTGGGAAGCTGTGTTCGTTCTCTCCATGGGCAGAAACCACACCTAGGCGTTTATCATGATCAAAACAGAGGAGTTGCACAGCCTTATGTGGGGTTATAACTAATGCTGAGAGCCTAGGTTTAATTCTCTTATCCCATCCAATTGGAGCAACTGATGCCCTGTTCCCCAGCATAATGTCCTAACTATGGAGGAGTCTCCTACTACAGAATATGTCTTATCCTCAACCTATCTCTCGTTTGCACGGCGTCAAGATCATGCACCCTGGAGCATCCAATTGTGTGATTATTTCCCTCTCTTCCTCGAGTCTTTTTGAACCACGCATAACTTCCGGTTCTAGATTCATCGTCTCTTGTTGCCTCCCCCGATCTATTCACTTAGAGTCACCTACGAGATCGTAACGGAGCTAAGAAATGCCTCTTCCAAAGCCCCCATTTTGTGCGTCTCATTGTTATAATACAAACAGATTCTCTCTCTCTCATAGCAAACAACCCGCTTGACTTACCTTCTTCTCGCATACACCGGCAGACTTCCTTTTGATTCGAACCACCACCATCGACCACCTAACTATATATGCCAAGATAAAGATTGGTCTCCTTCTTAAGTCTTGATATCAAGGCATAATCTTTGTACCATAACATGGTTTGGCATCTATCAATTAGATAGTTGAAACCTTCTCATACCTTACCTAATCCTAGTGCGGGTTTACACGATTCATCTAACACTCTCTACAAGAATTCAATCGTGACTAACCTGTGACGTAAAACCGATCGTGATCTGTATAGACCTTTAACCAACAGATCAGATTGTATGCAAACAAATTTTCTTTCCATTCTTCTAATTTCTTTGAATCCTCTTGGTCACAAGCTCATCTCATATTTAATAGGTCCATGGAATATATTGATTAAAGCTTTGTTTTAGGGTTAACTTACATGAATCGTGGTCGTTATCGAGCACCGTTCTTATTTTGCAATTTGCCATGCTTTCATTTTATTTATTGAATTTCTTCCATGCATATTATGGTTATATCTGGAAATAACCTCTTGACTTCAATCATAAATAGAAGAAAGATTCATGCATAGTGAAGCTACCTATCCCTAATCTCCGATTTTGTATAAGAATTTTGCATATCAACGTACTTTTCATGCAAGATTCGAGGTAGAAATTCAAGAAGCTAACCTGGTAGAAAAGCGGTGGTGAACCTCGCCTTCAAATGCTTCTTGCAAGAATCAATCCCCTCTGCTTCTCTGCGTCCGCTTCAGAGGCTTGTTTCTCTTTTCCAAAATCCCCCTTTCTGTTTTCCTTACACCACGAGCTCTTCGAATCTTCTCTTCTCTGAGAATCACTCCAAGTCTCGCGCAAAAAAAAAAAAACCCCTACAAAGTTTCTCTCAAGCCTTTTATAGCCCCCGCCAATTTTTTTATTATTAATTGCCTTTCGAAAAATTTCTTCAGTGTCTCTCTCAGGCTCTTGACTCCTAAAAAAGTTATTGTTTTCTCCTGTCCTTGATTGTAAATTTTCAGGGCTTATTTTGTGTTTGTTTTTTTTTTTTTTTTATGTAATTTCCTATTTTCCTAAAACCTTAGAAATTAATCTTCTAAACTTTTTGATTTCCAGAATTTTATTATTTGATTTTTATCTTTCCGATTTTAGCCTTTAAATTTTATATTTTATGATTTCATTATTTTTGATTGATTTTTTTTTAGAATTTTCAGATTTAATTTTTCTTTGATTTTCTTTAATCTCTCTTTTTTCAGATTTCTCTTTTAATCCTTTTTTTTTATATATTAATTCTAGATTTATTATATTATATATTTTTTCTTAAAAAAAAAGAGTCTGTTTCCGTTTGTCTGTTTTCTGTTTTCTGTTTTCTGTTTTTTTTAATTTTGATTATTAGTTTTGAATTTCTTTTATACATTAACCACCTTAGAATGGGTCTCAGACATAATTGGGTGTTTACAGTTTGCCCCTCTTTACTTATTTTCTTACCAGATAATGTGAGAAGCGATTCTCTGAATTATCGAGGTAGGAAAATGAGTAAAGACGTGAACACCTCATGTCCGAGACAGACTTTTTTGAAAAAACTCCAAGAATGACACTAGAAGCCTTGAGCTTAGAGTGAACCTCATGGGTGCATGAAGAATGGTGATGGAGTGACTTTACCGACTTTGTGTGTTGTGATACTGAACTTATATGAGACTGAAGTATGGAAAGCCTGACAATATAAGAAGCAAGAAATAACTACAAGGCGCTCGACAACATAGGCCCGGGTGCGATAAATCTAAGCTTAGGCGGCTCGACAACATAGGCCTGAAAAGCGGTAAATCTAAACTAGGGCGGCTCCACAACATAGGCCTGAAAAGCATAGAACTGATCTACGGCGGCCCGACAAACATAGGCCCGAAAAGCAAGAAATCTAATCTCACGGCTTTGACAACATAGGCCCGAAAAGCAATAAATCTAAGCTAGGGCGGTCTATTGACAACATAGGCCTGAAAGCGAAGAAATCTAATCTACGGCGGCACGACAACATAGGCTCGAAAAAGAATTAAATCTAAGCTAGGGCGGCTCGACAACATAGGCAAAAGAAGAATCTAATCGGCTCGACAACATAGGCCGAAAAGCAAGAATCTAAGTTACTACGGCTTGACAACATAGGCCCAAAAGCAAGAAATCTAATCTGCTACTCGACAACATAGGCCTGGCAAGAATCTGGCTACGGTGGTCTGACAACATAGGCCTAAAAGCAATAAATCCTAGCTAGGCGGCCGACAACATAGGCCAAAAAAGAAATCTAGGTCTACTACGGCCCGACAACATAGGCCCTCAAAGCAATAAATCTAGCTTAGGCTGGCCTGAACATAGGCCTAAGCGCGCAAATCTAAGCTAGGCGGCCCGACAACATAGGCCCGAAAAGCAAGAATGATCAATCTCCACAACATAGGCCCGAAAGCAAGAATCTGATCTAGGGGCGGCTCGACAACAGCCAGCAAAGCTAGAATCTAAACTAGCGGCCCGACAACATAGGCCTGAAAAGCAAGAATCTAGTCATGGTGGCCGACAACATGTGCCCGAAAGCAATAAATCTAAGCTAGGGGCGGCTCGACAACATAGGCCTCGAAAAGCAGAAATCTAGGTCTACGGCCGACAACATAGGCCCGAAAGCAATAAATCTAAGCTAGGCGGCCCGACAACATAGGCCTAAAAGCAAGAATCTAAGCTAGGGCGGCTCGACAACATAGGTCTAAAAGCAAGAAATCTAATCTACTACGCTCGACAACATAGGCCCGAAAATAAATTGATCTAGGGCTACGACAACATAGGCTCGAAAGCAAGATAAATCTAAGCTAAGTGGTGGTTCTCGACAACATAGGCCTAAAAGCAAGAATTAGTTACGGCGGCCCGACAACATAGGCCTGAAAGCAAGAATCTAAACTAGGCGGCTCCACAACATAGGCCCGAAAGCAAGAATCTAAGCTACGGCGGCCCGACAACATAGGCCCGAAAGCAAGAAATCTAATCTACGCGCCCGACAACATAGGCCTGAGCAAGAAATCTAGTCTACTGTGGCCGATAAACATAGGCCCGAAAAGCAATAAATCTAAGCTAGGGCTTCGACAACATAGGCCTAAAAGCATTAAATCTAGTCTACTACGGGCCCGACAACATAGCCCCGGTGCGCAAATCTAAGCTAGGGGCGGCCTCGACAACATAGGCCTGGGTAAAAGGAAATCTAAGCTAGGGCGGCTCGACAACATAGGCCCGAAAGCAAGAAATCTAATCTACGACGGCCCGACAACATAGTGCCTCGAAAATGCAAGAATCTAATCTAGCGGCCTGACAACATAGGCCTCGAAAAGCAAGTAAATCTAAGCCAAAGTGGCTCGACAACATAGGCCTAAAAAGCAAGTAAATCTAGCTACGGCGGCTCGACAACATAGGCCCGAAAGAACAAGCTAGGGCGGCCGACAACATAGGCCTGAAAAGCAAGAATCGCACTCACGGCGTTCGACAACATAGGCCAAAACAATAAATCTAATCTAGGGCGGCCTCCACAACATAGCTCCAAAATAGAATCTAATTGTGGTGGCTCGACAACATAGGCCTAAAAAGCAAGAAATCTAGCCACGGTCGACAACATAGGCCTGAAAGCAGTAAATCTAATCTAGGCGGTCGACAACATAGCTCAAAAGAAAAAATCTAAACTAGGCGGCTCGACAACATAGGCCTAAAAAGTCAGTAAATCTAATCTAGGCGGACGACAACATAGGCCCGAAAAGCGATAAATCTAAGCTAGGCGGCTCGACAACATAAAATTAAAAGCAAGTAAATCTAATCTAGGCGGCTCGACAACATAGGCCTAAAAATAGAATCTAAACTAGGGTTCGACAACATAGGCCTAAAAAGTCAGAATCTAATCCTAGGGCGGCTCGACAACATAGGCACAGTTACATGCATATGTGATGCTATGGCCCGACAACATAGGCCGGTGAGCAAGATGCATATGCTGATGCTTTAGCCCGACAAACACAGGGCAGCTGAGCAAGATGCGAGATGTGATGTTTAGCACGACAACATGGCCGTGGCAGAAATGCAAGGATGTAGTGCTATAGCCCCACAACATAGGCCACGAGCAAAGATGCGATGTAATGCTATGACCCGACAACATGGCCGGTGAGCAAGATGCGTATGTAATGCTTTATGACGACAACATAGGCAGTGAGCAAAGATGCGAGATGTAATGCTATGACGACAACATAGGCGATGAGCAAGATGCAGATGTAATGCTATGACGACAACATAGGCGATGAGCAAAGATGCAGATGTAATGCTATGACCTGACAACATAGGCCAGTGAGCAAGATGCAGATATGATGCTATGACCTGACAACATAGGCCAATGAGCAAGATGCAGATGTTTTCCATTTGTAGGTTTGGATAGAGAGAAAACCTTATGATTTTGTTTGCGGACTCTAACTCCCCGATTTTCTTCTAGCACCGATCAGATCCTTCAGAGTGAGCTGGATTCTATACATCGTTTGTTTCTTTGATGATTTTGAGAGACATATCAGTTGCATGCGCTGCTTTAGTAAGATATTTGGGTCAAAAGAGCTTGTTATTGAGAAAATTTCGACATAACTTTTACTTTGGTATAGTGTTAGTAACCAGCAATTGTCATTAAAAATGAGATATTACATTCTGCATATACATTTGACAGGAGAAAATACAGTTGCATGTGATAGGGAATTAACAAGATAGTCGAAGGACATAGGGTGTTTTGGTGAAATAGTTTTGATTGGCGGTGATGCCTTCGAGACGATTGGTGCTAGTATTGTATTTTGGCGATCTCTTCGTGCATTGCTATCCCAGCTTCTGAAGAGCCAAAATTTTGCCCCAGTTTATTCAGCTTGCCCCAGATCGGTCTTGAACCTTTCACTTAGAACCATGGATATCTCGTCCGTTTCGCCTTGACATGAATTTGCGATAGACGTGAGACCGCCTTATTACTCCTTTTTACCCTCTCTAATCAGGAGGGATGAATTTGTTCTGCCAATGCCGTTTTTGTTTAAACCGCCCTTTCAGTTTTTTAGTTTAAACTGCTTCTTACTTGAACTGCCCTGATTTTTGCCTAGGTCAATGATGATGGTGGACCTAGCGAGCCTTTCTCTTGCATTGCCTTAACTTTTGCCTAGGTCTTTTGGTGATTGACCTAGCAGGCTTTTCTTTTTTGTATCGCCCTAACTTTTGCCTAGGTCTTTTTTATGGTTGACCTAGCGGGCTTTTCCTTCTTCTCTTTTTTTTTTTTATATTGCCCTAACTTTTGCCTAGGTCTTTTTGATGGTTGACCTAGCGGGCTTTTCTTTCTTGCCTCGCCTAGGTCTTTTTGATGGTTGACCTAAGCGGGCCTTTCTTAGCATAATACTTCTTGACGGCATCCGAATTGTCGATGTGGTTAGGAAAATCTTTCCCGTCATGTTTCGCCAAGATCAGGCGCTCCGGGAGAAAGCCTTCTTAACTACATAAGGTCCATGGTAATTCGGGAGACCATTTCCCACAGTGCTTTTTGCATAGGCAATAGCTTTTTACCACCAAATCCCCCTTCAAACTCCCGAGATCGATCTTCTTATCGAATGCTCTCTTCATTCGTCTTTGGTACGATTGGCCATGGCATACCGCCGTCAACCTCTTCTCTTCAATTAGGTTTAGCCGATCCATCCGGCCCGGACCCATTAAAACTTCTTCCAATTTAGCATCCATCGGACTCTCACCGAGGGAATCTCGACCTCGATTAGGAGTACGGCCTCCATCCAATATACTAGTGAGAATGGCGTTGCCCAGAGTAGATGTACGGACGTGAGGTCCGGCATGCATGCAATGCATCAGGAGCATTTCATGCCATTCTCGTATAGAAGAGAACCATTTTCTGAATTATTTTCTTAATGTTCTTGTTGCCGCTTCGACCGCTCCATTCATCTTTGGTCGATATGGGGATGAGTTGTGATGTTGGATCTTGAAGTCACGTAATTCCGACATCATCCTATTGTTAAGATTTAAGCCATTCACGTGATGAGCTTCTTGGGTAATCCATACTCCGCAAATCGCTCTCTCTTTCACGAATCGACTACCACATCAAGGAGTTACGCTAGCATACGAGGCAAACTCAAGCCCATTTTGTGAAATAGTCGATGGCGACTAATATGAAGCGGTGTCCATTGGATGCCTTGGGCTCTATTGGGCCAATGACATCTATTCCCACACGGCGAACGGCCATGGCGAAGACAAAGACGTTCAATAATGTTGACGGCGCATGGATATTGTCCGCGCATATGCCCGACACTTTGGCGAGGTTTTGACGTGTTCTGTGATCGCCTTCCATGGTCAACCAATAGTATCCACCCCCGAGGATTTTTCTTGCCATGGCATGCCCAGGTGGCATGGGTACCAAAAGATCCTTCGTGAACTTAGAATCTTTGCAAACCTGTCATTGCGTCCACGCATCGAGCGAGAACCATGTCGTGATCCTCTTGTATGGGGACTTCTCCATTGAGGAAGAATCACTCGCGGCCAACCTTCGTAAGGTCCTCTTGTCGTTTTCGAGATGCTTCATGGGGTATTCTTTGTTCCTTAAAAATTGCCGTATGTCGTGATACCATGGTTTTCCGTCGGTTCCACCTCCTTTGTTTGTGCTGAACGCGGTCTGGGAACGATCTTTGACGATGTGAATGAGAGGCGTATCTTCTCTTGTCCAATTTCAAACATAGAGGACAAGGTGGCTAAGGCGTCGACTAGTTGATTATCTTCCCGCTGTATATCACGAAGGTGATCTCTTCAATGTATTCTAGCGAGTTCTTGGAGCACGGCTTTGTACGGCACTAGCTTTGCGTCTTTGGTCTCCCCATTCTCCCCGACTTGGTGGATAACCAAGGCCGAGTCACCAAAGACCTCTAGGCGTTTACTTTAACCTTCGATTGCGGTTTGAATCCCTAAGATACAAGCTTCATATTCTACCATATTATTTGTGCAATCGAAGGCTAGTCGGGCGGTGATAGGTATATACCGTCTTTCGGGAGAAATCCGCATAACTCCTATACCGTGGCCCATCATATTGACGACCATCAAATAACATTGTCCATTTCTCTCCATCTATCTTTCCTTCTTCACCAAAGATCGTCATCAGATCTTCATCAGGAAATTCCGGCTGCATGGCCTGGTAGTCTTCTAGCGGTTGTTGGGCTAAATATTCTGCAAGTGCACCGCCTTTGGATGTGATTCCTCGTGTCACATACGATATCATATTCGAAGCACCATTTGCCACTTGGCAATCCGTCCGATAATGCGGGTTTCTCAAATATGTACTTGATCGGATCCATCCTGGATATCAACCATGTGGTGTGACTTAGCATATACTTGTCTTAGGCGGTGTCTTTGTCCATGCCAGAGCACAGCAGGTTCGTTCTAAGAGAGAATATCTAGCTTCTCCGCTTGTGAACTTCTTGCTTAAGTAATATATTGCCCGCTCCTTTCTCCCGGATTCGTCGTGTTGACCGAGCACACAACCCATCGACAGTGTCTCAGAATCGTCGATATAAGATCAGGGCCTTTCAATGCTCACGGGCGGTACTAGGACCGGTGGGTTCTGTAGGTACGATTTGATCTTTTCAAAAGCTTTTTCTTGGCAGTCCTCATCCCAACTCATGGGTTGATTCTTGCGATAGCTTAAAGATCGCTCGCATGTATGTTGTCAATCCGAAAAATGAACCGAGAGATATAGTTGAGTCTTCTAGGAACCCTCGGATCTCTTTTTTGTTCTTGGAGCTGGCATGTCTATAATTGCCCGGGCTTTGTCAGGATCAACTTCAATGCCTTTCTCGCTGACAATAAAACCTAGCAGTTTTCCTGACCTAACCCCAAAGGTGCATTTAGCCGGATTCAACCGCAGTTTGAATTTTCTGAGCCTCTCAAACAACTTTTTCAGATCTGTGAGATGGTCGTCTTCCGTCCGGGATTTGGCAATCATGTCATCCACATAGACTTCTATCTCCTTGTGAATCATGTCATGGAACAGTGTTACCATGGCCCTTTGATAGGTTGCCCCGGCATTTTTTAATCCGAAGGGCATGACTTTGTAACAAAAGGTTCCCCAGGCCGTAATAAAGGTGGTCTTTTCTCTGTCATCTTCAGCCATCTTAATCTGATTATAGGCTCCGAGAAACCGAGTCCATGAAGGAAAAGTAGGAGAATCAGGTACGATGATATCGACCCGAAGCACATCGATGTGGGGTAGTGGAAAGTCATCCTTTGGGCTGGCTCGATTGAGATCTCTGTAGTCTACGCACATCCGGACCTTGCCATCTTTCTTGGGGACCGGTACAATGTTAGCGACCCACTCGGGGTAGTTTGCAACAGCCAAGAAGCCGGCGTCAAACTGCTTCCTTACTTCTTCCCGGATTTTCAGAGACATTTCCGGTTTCATCCTTCTTAACTTTTGTTTGACCGGTGCATATCCAGCTTTCATAGGCAGCTTATGCTCTACTATAGAAGTATCTAGGCCTGGCATGTCTTGATAAGACCAAGCAAAGATATCGCTATAGTCTTGTAAAAGTGAGATCAACCGCTCACGATTGTCTCCGACAATAAGTGTGCCTATCTTAACTTCTCTCTTATTTTCTTCGGTCCCCAAATTGATTAAATCCACGGGTTCCTGATGAGGTTCAATTGCTTTAGATTCACGTTCCACCAATCTCAACATCTCGTCGGTGGGTTCGCATTCAAATTCTGCCTCTTCGTCGACCAGGTCGTCAACACAGTCGAAATCGCCTAATACAATACTAGCATTATCGTCGTGAGGCGGTTTCGAATCGGATCTGCGTGTTGGGTATGAGAAGAAGGAATAAGATATATATATTTGACAAGAGGAAATATATTGAGGGGTAGAAGAGAGGATATTTTTGGATAATGCAACTGTATTTATTATTTGTCAAAAATATGTACAAAATGTTTACGTATGAAAATTTATTATGACAATTACAGAATTACATTTGAACTGAACCAAAAGTGAGAGGTAGATCGAAAATTTCCCAATTAGTCAGTTCTTTTCCAGGGGGACAAGGCATCACCAATTCTTCAAGAGTTGACGTCCCTTCCTTGTCTATGACCGCGATCATGCTCGAGTTTTCGAAGCCGGCACTTCGGAAACTTTGTGATATGTGGCACAGGGGGACTTTGTTATAACAGGGTCTTATCGCCTTATCCTCTTCAGTTGGTTGATACCCCAACCCATATCGCCGTCTATTCTTTTCTGCTGGCAAGGGCCGGGATAAGCCGCCTTTATTTTGCCCCAGTTTGCCGCCTGGCTTGAACCCGCTCTTTAGCATTACCCGGGCCATCATCATCAAAGCCTTAGGGGGCTGCTTGTGATCAACCACCTCTCCTTCTTTTATAGTGGTGACATTGGCAATCTCCAAGGCTTGGAATTGAGTCTCCAGAGCCTCTTCTGCTGCCTCAATATATGGAGGATTGGTGGGTTTACTGACCAAATAGTCTTCTTCCGCCGACACGATAATTAGTCTATCGTCCATGATGAACTTCAACTTTTGATGTAAAGTTGAAGGGACCGCTTTGGCGGAATGTATCAAGGCCTTCGCTAGTAGGCAACAGAGGCGGTGAATATCCATTACTTGGAAAGTTATGTCGAAAGGTGACCGGGGCCGATTTGAACCGGCAAGTCTATTTCGCTGATAACTTCCCGCCTAGACCCATCGAATGCTCTTACTACCGTAGAGCTAGGCCTCATATGGATCCCTTCGTGCGGCAGTTTAGAAAAAGTCAGTTGAGGCATCACGTTCAAGGAAGAGCCATTGTCTATCAAGACTCTAGCTAGGATGTGATCCATGCATTTGACCGATATATGCAATGCTCTATTATGCTTTGCCCCTTCCTCCGGGATTTCACGGTCGGCAAAGGTTATGAAGTTGTTGGCGGTCAGGTTGTTGGCGATTCCCTCAAATTTGTCCACTGAGATGTTGTGGACTACATGAGCCTCATTTAGGATCTTGGAAGACCTTCCGATGGGGCTCGGGAATTCATCATAAGGGCCAACAAATGAGATTTTAGCGAGGTATACGGTTGAGCTGCTCAATCACCGCGCACTCGCTCGCCTTATTATTTTTAGGTGGCGAGTGCCTCTTCATCTGAGACGGCCTTCTTTAATTCCTTCTCCACCTCTTGACAGCAGTTTCAGGCTCCATTCTAGCCTGACTCTCCTTTTCTTGAATGGCCGGCTGCCTTCTTGCATCTTCAGCAGGAGCGTAAATGCGACCACTCCTGGTCACTCCTCCTATTCCGGCTATATTGGTTATGTCAGGTGAGGAGCCCTCCAACACATCCTTTTCATTTTTCCCTCCTAAAACTTTCACATCATACCTCCAAGGCACCTCCTTGTTACTATGGTACTGGAAGGGTCCCGGTACTTTTATTGTAACAGGTCTCATCCGTTGAGCGTCGGTGAGACCGACGGCTCGGTGTAGCGAATCACCAGGGGTTTAGGATGCCCTGGGAAGGATTCATTGACCATGTCTACTTCCTCCTCAATTTCAATGCAATTTATTGGTCCAGGCTCCCCATGGTTTGCAGTGGGTTGCTCCCCACACTAGGAGCATCTTTTTTCAAAGTTGAGCCATTTGGCATTAATCAACTTCGGACCCTATGTTTCAAGGCAGGCAGGTTTTCAGTAGAGTGCCCTACTGTTCCAGCATGGTAATCGCATTTAGCCTCTGGATTATACCATTTTGGATATGGGGGTTCCAATGGCTTCATAGGAACTAGTGCGACCAAAGAATTTTGAATTAAACGGGCAAGACGACTCAGAATAACTCATCGGAATCGGGTCAAATTGCACCACTTTCCTCGGGTTATTGTTGGTTTTCGATTGAGGTGGGTTAGTATGAGGGAAGGTTTGAGGTGATGGAACCGTGATGGTGGTGTTTGGATGGTATTGAGTAGGTGGATTATAGGACGGTTGGTGAGCAGGTTGGGCGGAGGCTACCATATGTGAGTGTGTGGGATATTGTGATTGGTAGGATGTTTGGTAGTTAGGTGGGGTCGTGGTTGACTGATATATGGGCTGTGCGGAAGTTGATCGGTTTGGATCTGAGGAAACATAGTGGGCCTCGGCCTCCTTTTTCTTCCATGTATTATTCGTCGGCTTTTTCATGCTCACGTTGCCGACGGCATTGTGTATAATTTTTCCTCGGCGTAGACCACTTTCTACGCGTTCTCCTACCAGTACCATATCTGCGAAGTTAATGGAGACATCGCCTACCATCTTGTCATAGTAGGGTGCGGGGAGTGTCTCCGTGAAGGTCTTGATCATTTCGCTCAGTAGAGGCGGTTGGACTTGAGCGGCTAGCTCCCTCCACCGTTGAGCGTATTCTTTGAAGGACTCATTTTCTTTCTTGACCATATTTTGCAGCTGAGTCCTATCTGGTGCCATTTCGATGTTATACTTGTATTGCCTTAGGAAGGCATCAGCTAAATCCTTCCACGAGCGGATGTAAGACCCGCAAATTTGGATATACTGGCTGGCCGGCTCCCGTTAAGCTGTCTTGGAAACGGTGAATGAGCGGCTTATCGTCGTGTGAGTGAGAGGCCATTTTCTGCAGTACATCGTTAAATGGCTTCTCGGACAGCCCACTCCTCGGTATTTTTCAAACTCCGGAGTTTTGAATTTTGGAGGTATGATGATATCCGGTACGAGGCAGAGTTCAGAAGCCTCGACTATTCCATATCCGCCTCCTTCGATAGCCCTAACCCTCTCTTCTAGGTGCGTCCATCTTCCTCCAAGGAGGGCTTCTTGGTCCGCCATTCTTGGGCATGGCTCATTTAGAGGTCAGCTGGCGTGAGGGGTAAGCATATCGTCCCCGGGTCTTGCGGCATGACCGTAGGGATGTGGTTGGTGTGGGTTTATTGGATGAACGCGGCACGCAGTATGTAGGATCTTCCGTGGCGGTCGTGTTCATACGGGCGTAGTCGGGATGGATATTATATGAATATGTGGTTGATGGGTTAATATGAGGAGGAAAGATGGGTTTGTGTGTGTAGGAAAGCGGAAAAGTGTTTGTGTTATAAGGGTAGGGGTGCATGTTTGTGTAGGCTGGGTGTGAGTGTGGTTGGTTGCCAGCCGGATTAGCGGGAGGCAGGTAAGTTGGTGGATTGATATGAGGGTTGCGGATGTTAAGGTTCGGGTGTGGAGGTCCAACGGGAAAGTTTGGGTGAGGCTGATGGGAAGTAAGGTTTATATGGAGTGGTATGGCATTATGGTTTCGCCGACCAAGATCTCTTGAGACCCGTGAGAGGTTGAAGCAGGTGGTAGGCCATACGGCCGATCTTGTTCGGTGACGGTGCGAAGAGGCATAGATGTATTGGCTGCCCAGGGTGCCTCGGTGCTGCGGGTCCCCGTGCCTTTCTCTAGTAGCTTCATGAGCTTGGGGCTACTTGGTCTTTCAATTCGCGACCTCATTGCGGAGCTCCTGGATTCTGTGTTTCCAGCTCACTCATGATTTTGGTCTTTGATGCGGGTGCTATATGAATGCGGGAGTCGTAAGTCGCTATTTTGTCACCTCGTTTAAAAAAAAATAATTAAATTCATATAATTAGTTAGTAATAAAAAAAAATTTGGCTAGGTGGTGGATGCGGAGGGACCGGAATTCGATTGAGAATCGATCCCTCGAAAGAAAAAGATAAAAACAAATATGTTAGACTTTGGATGAATGCTATTAATGCATGGTAATCCTACTATCTTTTCTCCTTCTTTCTTTTTCGGTTATTTTTCTTTATTCTCCCTTCTTCGTCTCTCTTTTTTGTCCACTTTTCTCTCTTTTTCCTCATTTTGATTTTTTTTTTTTTTTTTTTTTTTTTCAACAGATTTTCTCATTTTTTTTTGTTCACTTTTCTTTTCTCTATCCTCTTTTTGTCCACTTTTTCTTTTTTCTTTCTCCATCCTCTTTTTGTCCGCTTTTCTTTTAAATTCAATTCTACAATTGCGGGTAAATAAAGTCTTACGAAATGATGTCGTGTAAATATGGCGTGCCCTCCTTGTCCTAGAGAGGTGACCCGTCCTATGGATCTAGGCTTTTTTAATGCATGAGCCTTTCCAAGGTAAGTTGTAATCCTAGGGTATAAAGGTCACTAGAGCCAAGTTCAGTCCATAATGCTTGCCACAACGGTAGAAGTAGCCCACTTAGTTGCAGGGCATTATGAATAGACGCACTCTAGTGGGATTTTCATGATAGCCATACGGGACGTAAGCCCTGACATGACACCACTAGATCCTCTAATCTGGGCAGCACTCAGACCGGGTATAGGGCCCCACTCATAATAAAATGTAATGCACGGAGGGCCACTTTATTTTGGGATACTGCACCGTGGGGAACTTGTGCGGATACATAGCAATTTATTGTTTGTCTATCCTAGGTGTAGAAAGAATAAACAAATAAAACAAAAATAAATCAATAAATAAATAACATGCGATATTTACATCATGCACATGAACAATGAAGGAATCAATTATAATGCACACTCAAATAAAATGGGCTAGACTCTCAATGTCCCCGGTGGAGTAAAGCATCGTCGCAACAGTAATTCGATTTAGACGACGAACTCGTTAAAATGTTAAAATTGAATATTGTTTTGAATTAAATGTGGAGTCGCCACCAAACTTTTGTTCAAGGGAAAAATATTTGGAAAAACCCTGACTCAAGAATGAGCTTCTAAGTTCGGGAGTCGGTTACAAGTAGGGAAGGTGTTAGGCACCTACTTGCCGTTCGAAGAACGTAATTTTAAACTGAGTGTGTGATTTTTTGAAAATGTTTGATTCCTTTAAAAGGAAAATAATTTGATAGAGTTAGCTTCGACGGGACTTGATCCTGCTCCTACGTATTCCCCGGTGCAATGGGAAACTCAAGGCTTACGTAGTTCTAGTTTGCGAAGGCTTGACCTTCAAAAAGTGTTTTGAAAGAATGTTTGAAAATTTTTCTATTTGAAAAGCAGTTTTCTTTTGGGAGGATCTTGATCCACTCATGCACAAGGCGAAGGCGGCTAAGGCAGCACGGGGACCTATCTGACCCCCGCTAAATGTTGAACAGCAGGTAAACCGCCAGTTCCCCATTTAGAGCCCATCGCGTGAGACCTAGAATCCCAAAATATTTAGGAAAATATATATATTTTTAATTTGAAAAGGTCCTCAAGTCCACTCATGCACAAGGCCCGAGGCGGCTAAGGCAGCACAAGGACCTATACAGACTGCTAAACGTTGAACAACAGGTAAACCGCCAGTTCCCCATTTAGAGCCCATTGCGTGAGACTTAAAATCCCAAAAAGAAAAAGAAAAAGACGAAAAGATTATCTAAAAAATTTTCTGAGATAGAAATAAATTGTAAAGAGTACCAATCTTTGAATAAAAGAAAGTTTAAACAGAATAGAAGATTCTTCATTTTTTATTTTTGGAGGCAATTAGGAATTTGAAGTGTTTTGTGATTTATTTCAGAATATTTCAATTTTGCAAATTTTTACTGCTTTTATTATTTTTCTATATTTTCAGAATCTCTATTAACTTTTCTGCATTTTCTGGAATATTTATTTTTTACTGATTTTTCTGGAACTTTTTATTAATTTTCTGAATTTCTGTAATTTTTTATTAATTTTATATTTTCTGTAATTTTTTATTAATTTTCTATTTTCTGTAATTTTTTATTAATTTTCTATTTCCTGTAATTTTTATTAATTTTCTGAATTAATGAAATTTTTTACTGATTTTCTGAATTTCTGTAAATTTTTATTAATTTTCTATTTTCTGTAATTTTATTAATTTTCTATTTCCTGTAATTTTTTATTAATGGGAGGGCAAAACAGTAATTTCTGTGGCAGGGACCTGTTTGGCATTTTAGGAATTGGCTAGGGGTAAGGCTGTAATTGTCTTGGCAGAGACCTGTTTGGCATTCTAGGAATTGGCTAGGGGTAAGGCTGTAATTGTCTTGGCAGGGACCTGTTTGGTATTTTAGGAATTGGCTAGGGGTAAGGCTGTAATTGTCTTGGTAGTCTGTTTGGTATTTTAGGAATTGGCTAGGGGTAAGGCTGTAATTGTCTTGGTAGTCTGAAGGTGAGGATGATTCAGTCATGGCTTTCATGGCTCGTGGCTTGGTATACTGAACTCGGCTCACTTGGCTTGGGCATTAAAAAAAAAAAAAAAAAAAAAAAAAAAAAAAAAAAAAAAAAAAAAAAGGGCAATTTGTCTCCTTGAGGGGTTCGAACCTGGGACCTGAAAGTTAGGAGTATTGGGCCATGCCACTGAGCCATCTTTAAGTCTTGTTCTTTAGTAGTTTTCCTATGTATTTAAAAGATCCTAGACTTATGGCATGGGCTGGGAGTTGGACTCTGACTCAGGGGTAGGATCAGAGATAATCATGTTGCATATACACCTGACCAGTCTTTCTTGATCTAGATTACCTATGAGTCCAGGCTCATACGATTTTGGGGTTTGTGAACCATAGTCTGGGAGCATGGTATTCCACTCTTGGCAAACTGGGAAGCTGTGTTCGTTCTCTCCATGGGCAGAAACCACACCTAGGCGTTTATCATGATCAAAACAGAGGAGTTGCACAGCCTTATGTGGGGTTATAACTAATGCTGAGAGCCTAGGTTTAATTCTCTTATCCCATCCAATTGGAGCAACTGATGCCCTGTTCCCCAGCATAATGTCCTAACTATGGAGGAGTCTCCTACTACAGAATATGTCTTATCCTCAACCTATCTCCTCTGTTTTGCATGGCGTCAAAATGCATGCACCCTTGGAGCATCCAATTGTGTGATTATTTCCCTCTGCTCCCTCGAGTCTTTTTGAACCACGCATAACTTCCGAAGTACCCCTAGATTCATCGTCTCTTGTTGCCTCCCCTGATCTATTCACTTACTCGGTCACCTACGAGATCAGAATGGAGCTAAGAAATGCCTCTTTCCAAAGCCCCCATTTTGTGCGTCTCATTGTTATAATACAGCTGCATTCTCCTCTCTCTCATAGCAAACAACTCAGTTGACTTACCTTCTTCTGCATACACCCTGCACTTCCTTTGATTCAGACTACACCAGCCCATCGACCACTGAACTATATATGCCAAGATAAAGATTGGGTCTCCTTCCTAAGTCTTGATATCAAGGCATAATCTTTGTACCATAACAGGTTTTGCATCTACTGAATTAGATAGTTGAAACCTTCTCATACCTTAGCTGACCCTAGGCTGGGTTTACACGATTCATCTAACACTCTCTACAAGAATTCAATCGTGACTAACCTTGTGACGTAAAACCGATCGTGATCTGTATAGACCTTTAACCAACAGATCAGATTGTATGCAAACAAATTTTCTTTCCCGATTCTTCGACTCTTTGAATCCTCTTGGTCACAAGCTCATCTCATATTTAATAGGTCCCATGGAATATATTGATTAAAGCTTTGTTTTAGGGTTAACTTCATGAATCGTGGTCGTTATCAGAGCACCTGCTCTTATTTACCAGAATTTGCCATGCTTTCTGTTTATCGTATTGAATTTCTTCCATGCATATTATGGTTATATCTCAGAACCGCTCTTGACTTCAATCAATAAATAGAAGAAAGATTCATGCATAGTGAAGCTACCTATCCCTAATCTCCGATTTTGTATAAGAATTTTGCAGATCAACGTACTTTTCATGCAAGATTCGAGGTAGAAATTCAAGAAGCTAACCTGGTAGAAAAGCGCTGGTGAACCTCGCCCTCAAATGCTTCTTGCAAGAATCAATCCTTACCTTCTCTGCGTCGCCGCAGGCTTGTTCTCTTTTCCAAAATCCCCCTTTCTGTTTTCCTTACACCACGAGCTCTTCGAATCTTCTCTTCTCTGAGAATCACTCCAAGTCTCGCGCAAAAAAAAAAAAAAAACCCTTACAAAGTTTCTCTCAGCCTTTTTATAGCCCCTGCCAATTCTGTTTTATTATTAATTGCCCTTTCGAAAAATTTCTTCTGTCGTCTTCTGTAAAGGCTCTTGACTCCTAAAAAAGTTATTGTTTTCTCCTGTCCTTGATTGTAAATTTTCAGGGCTTATTTTGTGTTTTTTTTTTTTTATGTAATTTCCTATTTTCCTAAAACCTTAGAAATTAATCTTCTAAACTTTTTGATTTCCAGAATTTTATTATTTGATTTTTATCTTTCCGATTTTAGCCTTTAAATTTTATATTTTATGATTTTATTATTTTTGATTGATTTTTTTTTAGAATTTTCAGATTTAATTTTTCTTTGATTTTCTTTAATCTCTCTTTTTTCAGATTTCTCTTTTAATCCTTTTTTTTTATATATTAATTCTAGATTTATTATATTATATATTTTTTCTTAAAAAAAAAGAGTCCATTCCGCTTTATCATTTTTACGATTTTTTGTTTTTGTTTTTTTTCAATTTTTTTTTTTAATTTTGATTATTAGTTTTGAATTTCTTTTATACATTAACCACCTTAGAATGGGTCTCGGACATAATTGGGTGTTTACAATAAGTATATGTCCTAAGGTATTGTTTAAATATTTAATAAATAATAATCAAATATACATATGAGAGTGATATGGATATTTCCATGTTTGAGTTAACAATTCTGCTTGCTCTGTGAGTTTGCAACAAACAGACTGAAAATAAAGCTTCAATATGGGAATATAAGGGTAATTGATCTTGGCTAACTTCTACGGATTCAATCCAAATTTTAGCTAAGGCTGGGTAGGGGTGCTGATCCTTGCTAAATTTTTTTATTACAAATGCAATGTAGAAAAATACTCCTTTTGTGATATGTGTGTAAGATACATGTTAGCCAGAGTCATTGTCACTGCATCAGTGAGCTATATCCTGTAAAAACTTAGCTTTGCTAGAAAAATACATAAGAATGGAAGGTGCTGGAGATAAAGGCATATTTATACATACTTATATACATACATTCATATATGTGTACGTTTAGTCTTATACAAAATATCAACCAACATAAAATTTAGTAACATTTCACCTTTCCTGATCAACATTATTCTCTAGTTTCAATATTTATGCTGGGTCCCTTAGCATATGATGGGATGGTTCACTGGTGCTTTGCTCCCTTGCTGCATTTTCATCAATTCAATTTTGAAAAAAAAAATTAGTTTTCTTTATCACACGCAGTCTAGTATCATTATAAAGTTTTGTCATTTTACAAACTAGATCGCACATTTTTCTACAATAACCATTAAGAGATACAACAAAGAATCAACAATGAATTCTATTCATTTGTGTCAATACCATCTTCATATGCAAGTAATGATTCCCTTGATTTCTTGGTTCATTTTTTAAAGTTAAGCATTTTAGCAATTCATGAATGTTCAAGTGAACTAGCACACATGTGATCACATGAAAAGTCCAAATGACTCCATCAATTAACACAACAATTTCATATCATGAGTTAATGATTCAAAGCACATGTGTCGCTTCTTCCCTTCTCCATGATCTTTAGACATTGCATACATTTGATAACTGAGTACTTTTTGAGCCTACAACATGATTGCACAACCCCCCTTACCCCTGCAATTATTACACAAAACTTGAAGAATGTTGATGTGTAAACATCATAGACGCAACCCTTTCCAACATTGAGAAATTTTAGTACAGACTCATCATTAGTGGATTTGAAGTCAACTTCATAAACAATTGGTTTCCTAATCTAAGAAAAACCAATTTTCTCAAACCCATAAGACTAGCTACCTGATAAGTAGCAAATATTTGGTGTCCTAATCCCATCTACCTTCTTTCTGTTCATTTTCATTATGACTTGTATTTATTGATTCTATTCAATAATTTTTTCATATTTGTTTCCTTTGCTTTTAACATATACATGACTGACCCTTCAGAGGTTCCTCCTTCACAAAGTGGGTCTGAGAACCCTTCTTCTCGACAAAAGAAGGAAAAAAGAGCCACACGGTTAAGGGAGTTAACCTTTAGCTGGAGCGGCGAGCAGAGGATTCCCATAGAGTTTGATAAGGCCACTGGGAATCCATTAGGGCCAAACAAGACAAAGTTTAACAGTTATGTGACCCTCCTTGGACAAAGCAAAGCTAGTATTTTGAAGAAGGATTGAGATGATGTTGAGATGCAAGTGAAGGATCAAATTTGAAAGACTATCATGGTATTTAACTTTAAAGCTTTAAGTTTTTCCATAAATTTATCATTCACTAACCAATTACATCTTCTTTTATGTAGCTTACATATAATGTACCAAACACTAACTTCCTGAAGAGGAAGTGACTTTCATTTGCTGGTGAGCGTTGGAGGGGCTTCAAGACACATCTCACCAGCAAATATATATATGGGTCACTTAAGGATGTGTCTCCTTGTGAGGAGTACCAGTTCCTTGATCAAGACACTTGGCAGAGATTTGTTGAATCTCGAATGGATCCTGCATTTGTTGTATGTATCTTTCTAATATTAAATTTTTTTAATTGACTAATATAAGCAATATTATGATTAATTGATTTTCTTTCTTATAACAGGAGAAAAGAAAGAAGACTCAACAAATTTCTGCTAAGAACTATTACCCTCATAAATTATCTCGTGCGGGTTATGAGTTGCTTCAGGAGAGGATGATCAAGCAAAAGGTGAAAGATCGTCAGCAATCATCTGAAGCAGATCCCTCTACACTTCTCTCTCCACCCTTTCCACCTTCACGCCATGAGAAATGGAAGAGGGCATGCCAAAAGGCATCTGGAGAGTACACATCAGAGCCTTCTCGCATGGTTGCTGAGAAGATTGTAAGTAATCACACAATTTTGTAATTTTTATTTATCTTCAAACATTTACATTACTAATAACGGTCATTTTTTGTTTTGTAGGATTCTTTGATTGAACAAAGCTCACAAGGAATCTTTGTTCCAACTGGCCGGGATGACATCTTAAGTACTGCTATTGGCCAACCGGAGCATCCAGGGTGTGTTCGTGCAGTTGGCCGAGGTGTTGGCCTTAGACAGTACTTTGGATTGTCTTCTAGACAGACATCCAAAGAAGGTTTGGTGTCTAGAGATGAGTTGGACGCCATGCGCGAAGACATGAGGCAAGCACTGCGGCAAGAACTTCAAGAAAAGCTCAGACAAGAGCTTAGGCAGGAGCTTAGGCAGGAGCTTGCATCTTTGGAACTTTCCCAAACACAGACACAGGGTCACCATCCATCACCTTCTCCTAGGCGCGTGAGCACAAAGGGAAGTTGTGCTCCGACGGAGGAGCAACTACAGGGAGAAGAGGATGTGGATGCAGCTACAGACGATCATGAGTTATATGTTGATCATCTATATCGTTTGGTAGCAATTGGGAAAGTTACACCTTGGGTTCAACCATCCATCACCAGCAAATTGATGATGATCATGTTAGAGTGGTGGTTAAACAAGTTGAAGATGCAGATGCTCCTGTTCCTGTCCTTACTGAGGAGGTTCATGTCGTGGGGCAAGCCCCTAATCATTTCATTATATGGCCGAGGAGACTTGTGCAACGAGTTCAACCTCAGGTATTAAATAATTTTAGCCTATGTTACTAATTTTTTAATATATATATATTGTGTGTGTGTCTATATAAATATATTTCTTACTATTTTGTGAATTTATCGTAGGTTTATAAGGAAGATCGTGGGAAGAAGATTGATTTAAGTGCTAAAGGAGACCTTCCTGAGCATCCTCCAAAGAAATATGATGTTGATTTGCTCACACGTCTATTTAGTATCGCCATGAACTTGGGCAACCAAACTTTGCAAATAACAATGGAACCATATATCATAGGGAAGCCCACACCTATCCCCTTCTATATTACTAAGAAGGATATATTGGAGTTGGTTGTGGGTAATGATCTCCTACGTGTAACAGTTCTACAATTATGCTTGATGTAAGTAAACTTCTAAACCTTACTTGAATTATTTCATTATCAAAATTTAACATATGAAAATTATTCGCAATATTAGGTACCTATATCGTATCTGCACTGAAAGAGGTAACTTACACCTCTATAGATTCCTGGACCCAGTTCATATGCGAAAATCGGGAACAAGCAATTTGAGACTGAGGATATCTTCGAGGAGGATATTGCAGTCTGATAAAGACTGTTACCTAGCCCCCTATTTTCAATCGTAAGTCAATACTTAATTTCTTTATTTCATGAATTCAATTAAATTCCTAATTTTTGTTCATTGTCATCCATATTTTGTAGGGCCCATTGGCAATTAATCATTATTTGTCCAAAGCGGAATGTAGTTGTATTTATATGCTCTGCTTGGCAAAAACCAAAAAAAGACATAAAGGACATTATAGATTTGTAAGTTTTTATGATTTTGGTATTTATATTCATATAACTTGTTATTCTCAAAGGTATTCATTTGCTTTTTATTTTACTGTAGAGCAATGAATGCTCGACTTTGGTTAAAAGGGACGAATTCATCAAATATTAAAAAGTCTGTATGGATAATTCCAAAGGTAAGTACTTTATTAAAAGTTATTCAATTATTTTATATTCTTTTATCACCATCTCTAATTATATTTGATACTCTTTTTTTTTTAAGTGTCCAAGACAACCCGGAAGAACCGAGTGTGGATATTATGTGATGAGACATATGTTTCTCATTGTCTCAGCTTCTATTGCTAACTCTTGGCACCAGGTAATTACAATTGTCCTAATTTAATAATTTAATTTTAATGCATAACATGACATGTTCACTAACTTTAATAAAAAATATTTTGTAGATATTTGACAATCCTCAACCTCTGTTAGATGAAGAAATTGATGATATCAGGAGATGTTGGGGGGAATTTCTGATAGACGTTGCCAATTTGGGTTGAATTCATGGGATTTTTAGATATTTAGTTTGTTTTTATTATATTTCATAATAAATATTGATGTATTTACTTTAAATATATAGACTCTGTAATTTAGATTGTAATCACTTTTGTATTCTGTTTATATACAGGTATTGTGAATAAATAATATGGCAATTTCCCTAAACAAAAATAACATTTAAAAAAATAAACTTTCTACATCGGTTGTGACTTAACCGATGTAAAAAGTGACTTTGTACATCGGTTGTGACCATAACTGATGTAGAAAATAAACTTTCTACATCGGTTTCTATACAACCGATGTAGAAAGTCTGAGTTTAGGGTTTAGGGTTTAGGATTTAGATAAAAAGTTTGAGTTTCTATATCGCCCGCTTCAATACTGTTTAAATAACCGATGTAAAAAGCTTATTTTCCACTAGTGTACTCATGTTTAATATGTGATATATACTCAATAATTAAAATTGATCTATTTTTAAAAATAAGAATCAAAACTAAAAATTTTTAAAATAAGAGACAAAAATTAAAATTTTTAAATTTTTAAAAAACTAAAATATATTTAATTTTAAAATTTATTTTAATTATTAATATAAATTCTAAATCATCCATTCTAACTCGTTTTAATTAGTTATGTTATTTTGCATAGAACAAAGTAATTAAAAATGATCATAATAATTTATTTCAATAACGTGTAATTTCCAATAATAAAACACATCACCCAACTGTATAGAACTATCATTATACTTTCATAAACCAAATACACCACTGCTTCATGTTTTTAGTCCTCAATCTTGTTCTAATATATGAAATTTGAATCTAGTATAACATGGCATGCAC